>OX123185.2:39727189-39768032 GCA_944739405.2 Euclidia mi | reverse complement strand
TCACCAGTCCCGCCGCGACCACGGCTGAAGCAAGCTGATAAGGGCAACGCCACTGTGGTGATGAATACTTGTGACTATGACAATAAAATAAGGAATCTGTTGAGTGATACACTTATATACAAACCTGTGTCTTACAACCCGACGGCCAGAGTAACAAAACGCATCAGGACTTTAATAAGGGACCACAAACACTTATTCACGGAAGATGATTATGAACGTCTACACAAACCTCAAATAGTGCAACCACCCAAAATATACGGTTTACCCAAAGTTCATAAGAGGGATGTACCTCTGCGACCAATAGTGAGCCAAATAAATTCACCCACATACGGTTTGGCGAAACACATAAGCAAGGTACTGCAACCGTTAGTAGGTAAGACGGCATCTTTCGTCAAGGACTCTCGCCACTTTATTGACATCATCAAGAGCGTGACAATGGAACCAGACGAGGTGATGGTGAGTTTTGATGTGGAGTCACTATTTACCAATGTTCCAGTTCAAGATTGCCTTGAGGTCGTTGAGAGGAAGTTAGAGGAAAACGGTATATCTAAAGCATACACTGTTCTGCTAAAGAATTGCTTAGAAGGAAACTACTTCTTATACAGAGGACAACATTATCTCCAGATTGACGGGGTGGCCATGGGTAGCCCAGTAGCACCGGTAATGGCCAATATCTGGATGGAGTACTTCGAAGAATCCATAGACATGCAAGCATCCAATGTGAAGCTATGGAAAAGGTACGTCGATGATGTATTCTGTATAATGAAGGGCAATAAGAAAGACGTAGAACAATTCGCACATAGATTAAACTCCATGCATCCGAACATCAGATTTACATTTGAAATGGAGGTGGATAGATCGTTGTCCTTTCTTGACGTAAAAGTGACAGTTAAAGACAATGGTACCCTGGGACACACTGTATACAGAAAACCGACACACACTGACAGGTATCTCAACGCGTTTTCGCATCATCACCCGCGACACTTGGCATCCGTTGTGACGTCCCTAGTGAACAGGGCGTATGACCTCTGTGACCCTGAACACTTAAACAGTGAGCTCTCACATGTTCAGGAGGTACTTAGACATAACGGATACAAGAATGAGATACACCGTCTGAAGAGGAGGGACCGTAAACCTGAGGTGAGCAGGGTGCCGGCTTACATGCCTTACCTAAAAGGAGTAACGGACAAAGTTGGAACAGTACTAAAGAAATACTCCATTAAGACTGTATATAGTCCGCTTTCCAAGATAGGACACAATCTGCGTAGCCCAAAGGATGTCATTCCTTTTCAGACACCTGGCGTCTACAAGGTCGATTGCAGTTGTGGTAGCTCCTATATCGGACAGACCAAGCGAACAATTGCGGAAAGGGTCAAGGAACATATCGCAGCTGTGAAAAATCGACAAGTAAATAAGTCCGCTATAGCTGAACATTTATTGGAGTCTGGACCAAACCACTGGATAGAACTACATCAACCACAGGTCTTGTCCACCGAACGTCACTATTACTCCAGGATAGTGCGTGAAGCGGTTGAAATCAAAAAACACAAGAATTTCAACCGGGAGGATGGATTTAGATTATCAACAACTTGGAATCCAGTCATCAATAAGTGTAAACACCGCCGTAATGATACAGCTCAACAGTGTATAGACGTCATTAGTGTAGTGTGTCGAGGTACCGACAGTGCGATTAAAAACAAAAATAAAAATCCAGTGAGGGTAGGTGCCAAAACCCGCACAACACAAGGACGGCGCTGAGCTCACCAGTCCCGCCGCGACCACGGCTGAAGCAAGTCAGCCGAAACGTTGGCAAAAAACCGAGGTATTTATGCCTTAAATATAAGATTTATCGCGAGTAAGACCCGCTATATAACCTTGTATAATGTATACTAATCGCGAAAGTTTAAAATCGTTTATTGCAAACCGTTACGGGCCGGAAAATGTGATAATAATTAAAAATCTTGAATCTCTTCGGATAAAGCGGGTATGTCTAGAAACTTCACTAAGTTTTTTGACGAAGTGTCGTGATAGCCAATTATTACCCGTTGGAGTACGTATTAAACAACGTAAAGATATTCCGCATTCCGAGGGCATTCTACATAATGCCAGTGTACGTCTTTTGAGACAATTAATCCGCAACTGTCGGTACGAGTTGTGTGGGGTACAGTGTGACTTATATAAAGTTCATACAAAGTGTTGTGAAGTGTTTTCAAATAGTGACTTCAACTTGTGCGATCGTGTCACGTACAATCAAGCTAGTCGCATTTACGATCTGCGTACTAAACGTCACAACAAGAAGTTCGATAAATTAAGGAACCGTAAGGAGAGGCAAGCCGGTAAAAATGGATACCCCGACAATCAGCAAACGGTAATTAATTTATCGGATTACGTTATTGATAGCACGACTCAAAGCGTACTAGCTAAAGGGTTAAATTACGCTTTAACACCTAAACGGATTCCGTACGAGAATGTCATAAGCAGCATCGAGGAGGTTATAACGCGCAACAAGTTACCGTCTAACGATGCGGATACACTTAGACAGGATGTTGCCGTTATTTTACGTAAATCGAAGCCCCCGAAACCCAATATCTCCACAGAAGAGCGTCAGTCACTAAAAACATTGCGCGATGACACGAACATTTTAGTGCTTAAAGCTGATAAGGGCAACGCCACTGTGGTGATGAATACTTGTGACTATGACAATAAAATAAGGAATCTGTTGAGTGATACACTTATATACAAACCTGTGTCTTATAACCCGACGGCCAGAGTAACAAAACGCATCAGGACTTTAATAAGGGACCACAAACACTTATTCACGGAAGATGATTATGAACGTCTACACAAACCTCAAATAGTGCAACCACCCAAAATATACGGTTTACCCAAAGTTCATAAGAGGGATGTACCTCTGCGACCAATAGTGAGCCAAATAAATTCACCCACATACGGTTTGGCGAAACACATAAGCAAGGTACTGCAACCGTTAGTAGGTAAGACGGCATCTTTCGTCAAGGACTCTCGCCACTTTATTGACATCATCAAGAGCGTGACAATGGAACCAGACGAGGTGATGGTGAGTTTTGATGTGGAGTCACTATTTACCAATGTTCCAGTTCAAGATTGCCTTGAGGTCGTTGAGAGGAAGTTAGAGGAAAACGGTATATCTAAAGCATACACTGTTCTGCTAAAGAATTGCTTAGAAGGAAACTACTTCTTATACAGAGGACAACATTATCTCCAGATTGACGGGGTGGCCATGGGTAGCCCAGTAGCACCGGTAATGGCCAATATCTGGATGGAGTACTTCGAAGAATCCATAGACATGCAGGCATCCAATGTGAAGCTATGGAAAAGGTACGTCGATGATGTATTCTGTATAATGAAGGGCAATAAGAAAGACGTAGAACAATTCGCACATAGATTAAACTCCATGCATCCGAACATCAGATTTACATTTGAAATGGAGGTAGATAGATCGTTGTCCTTTCTTGACGTAAAAGTGACAGTTAAAGACAATGGTACCCTGGGACACACTGTATACAGAAAACCGACACACACTGACAGGTATCTCAACGCGTTTTCGCATCATCACCCGCGACACTTGGCATCCGTTGTGACGTCCCTAGTGAACAGGGCGTATGACCTCTGTGACCCTGAACACTTAAACAGTGAGCTCTCACATGTTCAGGAGGTACTTAGACATAACGGATACAAGAATGAGATACACCGTCTGAAGAGGAGGGACCGTAAACCTGAGGTGAGCAGGGTGCCGGCTTACATGCCTTACCTAAAAGGAGTAACGGACAAAGTTGGAACAGTACTAAAGAAATACTCCATTAAGACTGTATATAGTCCGCTTTCCAAGATAGGACACAATCTGCGTAGCCCAAAGGATGTCATTCCTTTTCAGACACCTGGCGTCTACAAGGTCGATTGCAGTTGTGGTAGCTCCTATATCGGACAGACCAAGCGAACAATTGCGGAAAGGGTCAAGGAACATATCGCAGCTGTGAAAAATCGACAAGTAAATAAGTCCGCTATAGCTGAACATTTATTGGAGTCTGGACCAAACCACTGGATAGAACTACATCAACCACAGGTCTTGTCCACCGAACGTCACTATTACTCCAGGATAGTGCGTGAAGCGGTTGAAATCAAAAAACACAAGAATTTCAACCGGGAGGATGGATTTAGATTATCAACAACTTGGAATCCAGTCATCAATAAGTGTAAACACCGCCGTAATGACACAGCTCAACAGTGTATAGACGTCATTAGTGTAGTGTGTCGAGGTACCGACAGTGCGATTAAAAACAAAAATAAAAATCCAGTGAGGGTAGGTGCCAAAACCCGCACAACACAAGGACGGCGCTGAGCTCACCAGTCCCGCCGCGACCACGGCTGAAGCAAGTCAGCCGAAACGTTGGCAAAAAACCGAGGTATTTATGCCTTAAATATAAGATTTATCGCGAGTAAGACCCGCTATATAACCTTGTATTCCGCTTCGTAGTCAGTTGACGGCCCGTACTCATGACCATTCCGATACGGCCATCCTACAAGACACGCGTCCCTGTGTGTTAATCTGTAACAAAATTTTACACGCACAGTATCACATTGCTCGGTCATTCCTGACTTAACACGGGTAAAGGTTGAATCAAAACAATGTTAGGATTCCAATCAAATTTATTACAAAATTACCTCCTACATTATTCCTAACTATAGGAGCTGGATTCAGAGCATCACTGACAATACAGTCAATTACCATAGACTCACACACATTATAATCAAATCAAATATCTAAAGCTTCTTTGATTCATAACCATTCAGTAACCTCCAGTTACTAAACCAGGCACTTAACCAGCCACTCGGTTACCACCATTCAGTAACCTCCAGTTACTAAACCAGGTACTCAACCAGTCACTCGGTTGCCACCCTTTATCTGCGCATCCTCACAAGGATTGCCAAGTCCCTCCTGAACTTTATGGTTTCCTACGAAACCCATTTATCTGCGCATCCTCACAAGGATCGCCAAGTCCCTCCTGGACTTTATGGTTTCTTATGAAACCTCAACACCAGAGTTGTCTGCCTACCGCGTACTCACGGACAACTGCCTTCACAGTTGGTTGATACCGATTTGTACTGATTTACGGCTACAAATCAACCTCTGACATTGAATCACGCAACCAATCAACATGTAAGCTTAGTTTTCTACTGTCTCGTCAGTATTAAGGTTCACACTTTGCTCTCTTCAAGATCGTCAGTTATGCTATTGATCCTCTGACACAAATATTTCAGTATCAAAATCAATAATCAGGAAACTCAAAGTAAAACTGACATTTCACTATCGCGGTATCTCTCAAGATATTATTTCAAACCAAGTAAACCAAAACATTTAAGCTCTACATGTGATCATGGCTACGCATAGCCCAGTAACCTCCAGTTACTCTACTTTCTGCGAGCCCCACATGGGAACGCCGAGTCTCTCCAAGACTCTATGGTTTCCACTAAAACCCGACCTCCGCCAGAGCTGACTGCAATACCGCCTACTTACGGACTAATAAGTTAGTAGACGCCGATTTCTACCGAGCTACGGCTACACGTCAGCCTCTGGTACGGTCCGATCCGATCATCATGTAAACCTAAACACTTTTTTCAATATCAGAGCTACTTTGTTCTACATCAATTTCGTCAGTTTGTGTGCGTACTTATAGGTACGCTTATAATTAAGGGCTTTGAGATTATAACGATCACCGTCAAGAACTTCTAAGACATCGAATGCGCCTTTATACTTAGGGTCTAACTTCGTTTGATTACGTTCCTCGTTCATAAGCAACACAAAGTAACCTACTGAAAATTTACTAAGCCTTGTCTTTGTCTTATCAAACCTACGTTTCTCATATGATGCTGCACTCTCAATATTACGTAACGCATCATCTCTCACGGTATTTAGGTCAACCTCAGGTTCTACATCAACTGCCATCAATGATAGAGGCCGTGCACACACCTTGCCTATTAACAACTCTAGGGGACTAGCTTTCGTCGTTCGGTTAACCGTACAGTTAATCGCGAGTTGGACTTCGGCCAATGAATCCTGCCAGGAACGATCTTGTCACACAACACAGAAATCAGAGGTATCTAACAACTTTAGTGAACAAATATCAAAACAGAGCTACTTGAGCAGCAGGGAATCCATGATTGCGATCAACAACCACACCTTAATGCACTTTGTTCTAGGAATAAAAGAAAATTATCGCACAGCACTCATTCTATTCGTTCGGCTATTCCTGACCCAAGTCGGTGGGAAATAAAGGTATTCTGATCAAAATCATTACAGGTTTTAATTAAAATCACAACTAACTCTTTCTCTCGAAGCTGGCATGTTGAACAACACGCATACTCGTTAAAATGATAGGAAACTCATTAAAATATTGCATTGCTCATACTTTGACCTCCATTGGGTCTTCAACATCACGCTATGCAACCTCCATCTGGTTACACAACACCACCCGGATAATCATTTCAAGCGTTTAACAAAGTAATCTTAAACTAGGTTTGTTCAACATATTACTTTGGCTTACCTTATCACATAGCAGACTATAAGAAAATCTTACTAGGCTGATATTCTAGATGTTAAGTGTATAACCAAGTATCCAACCAGTCTCTTTAGCGTTATAATTTTGTCATGGATAGTCTAAATATGAAGCTTATCCTAACCTAATCATTAGCGATACAGCAACGTACCTATCGCGTTCAAGACGAAGGACAACGTTTGTGATACTATGATAAATGCACTAATGGCTGTCTTGTTTGTGCACCAACGGACCCTATGACTTACACAAAAGCTTAAGGGTAAACTAGGCTAACCAGAAAGGCACTTTGCCGGTCCAACCAACGGCAATACATGGCTAAATATGCAGCCGCACAAACGTCTTATCCAGTTTATGCAAATCTACAGCAACGGAAACGTGGGTACCACAAAATTATCACAACAACGACTAAAAAAGTACCCATTTAATGAGAATAAGTTTAAGCATATAATCATCACTAACGATCACTAACCTAGTCCTACCTACAATGACATTTAAAATCTCTGAAACTGATTATCGCAACGCACTACGATGATAACTCAATCATTTTCTTCTACGTCTGATAATCGAGTTTAACAGCTTCTACTAGAAACACTATCACTCCTAAACGTCCTAAGCATAACTAGAAATTGGCCACGGAACTCGGGGCACTTGATAAAAACTCCCAGCGTATCACATGAATTTTAAAAACACACAGTAGGTAATTTTCACGCGTAAAATCTTAAAATGGAATTTAATTTTACTAGTGGTGCCATCTAATAATCATGAGTAAGAAACATTTTAATGTGCCATGCAGGGCCGTGAAAGTTCCATACATGGATAAATTTCATATAAATCAGCGCCATCTACCGATGATTGCAAGAACTAAAGAAAAAGCGACAACTGAACGGTCATTTCGAAATCTTGGATAAGTTCTGCATGGCGCAGTGGGAGCGTGCTGGGCTCATAACTTAGATGTCCGTGGATCGAATCCACGCTTACCAAGAATTACATTTTGTGATTTTTATATTTTTTTACTTTTAAATTGCATATTTTACATAATAGTTGTCATTTACTTATTTATTAACACCGAAATTCAACATTTATTTTATTTTGAAAAATGAATCCACTACTAACGCCATCTATACGATCGGAATAAAAATAAAATTGTTTGTACGCCATCTAGAGTCGAGGATGCCTATTGAACTTTTTCCTTAGAGGGAGTTGCGCATCTATACCAGTATATCTGTATAATCTATGGTGCCATGTTAAAAATTTATGCACACAAAGAAGCAAATGTAATTGCAACATCGAGATCATCTGTACAACTCAGAATTATAACGAGTAACAGTGCCACTTTTAACTTAGGCTCTGATCACGTTTAAACGAAAATCGTTAGGTATTATCAACACCACGAGTCGATAAAATAATGGCGCTAGTAATATCTTTCGACTATGGTCAGGTTACACTAACCAACCAACCGCACTCGTTTAAACAGCACTACAGTTCACACGTCTATTTAAGAAATAAAAGCTACAAGCTGTTCTACACAAAATCAGCACAGTCAGAAGCAATAGCTCTGCACAGTCTTACACTATAAACAAAGTATGTACGATTAAATTAGTTTACCAACTTTAGCGCTGCTGCCCTGCGAAGGATAGTCTAGACCGGAGATAATGTTCTAAATTTGGCAGAAAGAACCTGGGTGTTGGTTCTAAAACCAATATTATAACTGCACTAGGTCAATAACTAGCACGTTTCACTCAAACGCACTTGCTTGGAATAATGCAAGTCGGCCTGTACGCTCACTCTTGTGAGTGCGAGCCACCCTCGCATGAAGAAAAAAAAATAATCGCTTTCTTTTTAACCGACGTATCAAACTCAAAACCTCCGTTCGATATCTACGCTATAGCTAGGTCACTGTGGTAGTCAGACAACCATACGCTAGCATAAAATACGGCAAAGGTCAAACGGTTCCACAACTCAGTGTCTTGTGTAGGAATCGAACCTGCAACACTCAGTACGATGTGATGGCGATATCACCACCACGATTATGACATTTCCAAGGTTAAACGCGTTATGTTTTACAACTACCGTCACTAAATGAAATTGGCAGTACCAATAATAAAATCAGACAAAATACGCTCACCACGGTTGCAGTTGAAAGCTCAGCTGATTCACCAACATAGCAGTGTTAGCAGTCGCCTTCGCTCGCGCCTTGTGGTCGCGCTGATCCATGCCACTTCTGATGACGAAGGGTTGCTTGTTTTTTGGCAGGTATCAACGCTTCACAGTTCTATGTGGGCACAGTGTTATAATTTCACACCAAATCAAATTAACAAAACTGACTATAATTATTTTGGATTACTGAACACGAAACGAGTGACAGTTTCTAGGTACTTGTTGTCCGCCCCGAGTCTCCAAGAGAAGTGAGTGTTTGTGTTGCTCCATTGAACGTCAACCGTCACCCCCCTCTTCAACTGTAGCGAACGTCACACTAGACTCTGTCGAAGCGCACCATCTTCACACTTCCGTTTTGTAGTCAGTTGACGTCCCATACTCATGACCATTCCGATATATACATATTCGGAATCAGCAAATTTTTCTCCGTCGTTGGAGTCAGGTTTCAATTTTTTTGACTACTTTTATGGCGCTTAGCACCTACAGCAAAACAGACCTCATTTCTAAGCTCATTGATCTATACGACACAAAATAAGACAAATTTGAAGACTCGATGACTTAGGTTATTTTGATTTTTCGAACTTTTATAATGAGTGTCGATTAAGGCATTTGACTTTTTCGCCGTAGTTGTGGTTTTGTCGTTTGGCCTATTTGCATTAAACCAAAAGAATAAGCTGTGTCGTTTGGCCCATTTTGCATTCAACTACATTAAAATCTTATGGATGTACCTGAATGATGGCCTAAGCAGAAGCTTAGGCCTATTATTAGTAGATATAGAAATATCTACTAATAATCTAGTAAGGGACCATTTTGTTTCATCTTGCAGTCCCTCTAATAGGCGTCTGTATCAAACTACTTCACTCTGGCGTAACACCATCATATTGCTTACAATCATTGTGCTTATTCAAATGTTAGTTGACATGGCGCTAAATTCATTTTCTTTCTTATTGTTTTATTCCAAGTCGATGCCTGAGCCAGTATACTGTTAGCAATTTTTTTACGGCAGGCATGTGAACCATTTTGCCTTTCTCAAAAGAATACTAAATTTGATGCATTTTGAGCTAACCAACATAACATTTCCAAAATAATACACAATTAACAACAGTAGTAGCTAAAAAAGAATCCTTAGTTAATTAGGGATATACTATACAAAATAAATAAAAGTCTATCAAACAGTTGTTTTTTTATGATTCTTTTTTCCAAAAAAAAAAAGTTTTATCCACCCTCCTGCAAGTTTTACTAAATGTCGCTTAGATCAATTAGCCTTTCAACCACCGCATTATATTTTGACACATTTCGACTTTTTCGTTTTATGTCACCAGTCTTCGACCTCTTTCCACTCCATTGTTCAAAATGTACGGCAATGTGTTAGTAGAAACTTTGAAGAAACCTAGAGGCGGATCTTTAGTTACGAGATGTGTGGCGCGTCGCATGTTGCTAGGCAATTTAACATACGAGTACATTGTGTAGAATGAATGTTTCGTAGCAAAGCGTGTGCTACGCACGTGAGAGAGTTAGCAAGCGTGCGTAGTTCATCAAAGTGCCTCTGTGTGAATAGTGCTTTCAGTGCGAATGTTAAGTCGAGCACGCACTTTGCAGGCACTGAATACCGTAAAACTCGCCATGAATTTGATGCCCAAATTTTGCGAAGCATGTACGTGGCACAACGCAAATCTTCATAATTTATATCTATGCTACTTAAGGATGCCTTAGTTTATTTTTGTATATAAACACATCTGGAGCCAGTGTTGCACACCACGCCTCACAAAATATGGATCCACTGATCAATCACAGACTCGATTTCAATACAAATAATATATTAATAATAACGTTTTCTATCGACTATACCTCCGATAGTAGAAATGTGTTGGCACATGTTATTATGACCTAAAATTGAATTTTGGCCGAGGTCGACGTTTTCACAGGCGACGCTGTGCAAACGATCTTGTCGTATGTTGAAATAAGCTGAAGCGAACCCAACTAAGCTCCTGTTTAAAGACCATTGTAAGTCGTTATCGCCAAAGAATTAAGTAAGTTTAATTTATTATAACTTCGCATTGTTTGAGCGAAGTTTTCGTAGTAAAAGTATAAAGACGCTGCTGTTGAGTAATGGTTAATTTGTTAGCAGTTGTGGTTTGCATGAGTTTTTGTACAATTTTCAGTTTTCTTTCTTTTGACAGAATAACTGTAGAGTTTTAATAGTTAGACAGAATTATTGTTTGAATTTCATGGACATTAAACGAAATAAACCAGTATCAGGATGATACTTAAGGAATTTTCTTTCAACGTTGTTTTTAAGACATTGTAACTAGGATTTTTTCACCTTGGAAAACAATAAAACATCTTTTGTGTCATAATGCCATTTTTTTTTGAGATAGGAGGTAATCTTTATAAAATTTGGATTGCTTGCTGGTAAGCGTTAAATATCGCTCATGGAGATTCGAACGCCTGAGGAGTCAAAAAAAGTGAAATAGCATGGGGAACACGGGATAAGGGAGAAGAAAAAGGAGATGTGGCCTCTGACACTCTCATTCACCGAAGAAAATGCAACTATTATTATATAATGTTGCTCACGTCGGTGTGTGTTGATAGTACTTACCCGATTTACTACGGACTTCAATATTCGATCTATCGATAGATCTGTAGATTTAAGATTCGTTTTTGACATAAGCTCCATACAATCTCAAAATCCATGTATGGATCGAATATTGAAAATTGCCGTAACCCGGCCCATATTTGCTGAAATCGTCAAGGCTCCACTCCCTTTAACAATATTTTTATTAAAGGTATATTAGTCATTCTACTTTGGAAACTGCGAGTTCATTTGCTGAATTTTATTCTTGAAACTCATTTACAGTCTAGTCTTAAATCAATTGTTCTGAATTACATATGCTTCATGAGTCAAGAAAACTTAAAATAACGAATTGGCCCGTTAATACCTTGATTACGATGCAAATAATGAAAAATAAAAGATCGTATTTATGTGGTGATAGAATGTGTACATTAAAGGGAAGACTTTGTTACAGTTCCTGTAAATAATGTCCAAATGTAAATTTCATCAGTATAGATTAAAATACCATTAGTGGAATACCTTCCTACCTACATAGAATTCCTGCATGTCTACTGTTAGATTAACAATGTTCTCCTGGGAACGTACATCGAATTCCTAGACTGACGTTGATGTGAGTTAAATGCTAACGGTAGTCGGTGTTAGGATAATTTAACTAGTCTGTTTATAGTGCGGTATGAATAGGGCATTACATATTTCATTTGATAAAACTAATCAGTAATGCAGGTTTCGGCGTTATCTTCCTTAATGAGTCGCAGAAATTTAATTATATTTTGCCCCGAAGTCTAAGCCACTGAGACCTTGTACCCCAATACCAAACATACCGCTTAAAATATCCGTCGAGATGCAGAGGCCGATCTAAAATCTAATTATAATTCCTCTTCAACTTCCTGAATTTAAATAAACTCAAAAGGTCTACCTGCTTGAATAAAAAACAGGCAACGTTAATAATGCAGCGTGAAATACTCGTGCATTGCAAAAAGTAATTAAATTTCCATTTGAAAAAGTTCGACGAGAGAGTAATTATGGTGATGAGTTTTGATTGAACCTTTGCAACCGGGACGAAGCAGGTTTTCATCGAAATAAAGCAACATTGAACATCTAATCAATTAAATATAGAAAATATTTTAAAAGACCATTATTCGGCTTATCTCGTCAAAGAAACCATATTTATGAATGGTAATTTTGATGAATAATAATAGCTTTGGATTTTCTTATTAACAACTTATTAAGAGTGTAATAGGTTTTTTTTTCTTTAAAAAGGGGAAGCTTTCTTTCACTTTATCCGCGGTTTAATATCACCATTGTTTAGGGGTGAATATTTTTATTTTTTGTTTTTATATGAATATGGGGGAGTAAAAGGCTTGTCTCTCGCTTATGACAACAAAGGCATCAAGTATGATAACATACATGAAAACATACTTTGAGATTAGACAAAATATGTGGCAGTCAAACTGATATTGTTAGTCGCGTAATATCTATGGAGAAGCTCGTACAAGGTGGTATTATGTGGCTTGTAAGCTCTAAACCGGACACTGTATTACATACACTGTCAACATAGCTAGGATACAGATAATTATTTAATACGTTAATTTTTTTTGTTCTATGTATATGGTTTTTCCTCGTAGATAATACATGATTATGTGAACGTAAACAATTAGCTTCGTTTGATATAATTAAGAGTCGGAGTTAAACTAGTAATTTGGAACTTTGGATTCATCCAAAATAACGAGCCGCATGCAAACATGGAACGATTTTGGTATTTGGTTTTGTAGCACAATTTAATTTGATAATAATATGTTGAATTGCGGTATTTTCCAGCTAGCTTAATGGTGCATCCACATCGTACTTGTTTTGTGCTGAGAAAATTTTCAGAATATTAGAGCACACAATTCTATTGCGAAGCAGACGAGGTATCTCTACATATTGTTGCTAAATGGTACCAAATGTAGCCTAACAAAAAAAAACTGCCATGTAGATGCACCATAATAAATATCGCCGAATCTTATCTTATACTCTTTAGCGACAGTGGGGTTTGACAGAAGTGCAAACTGGTAATAATTACCTTATTTTGTATTTATCGTCATACATCGTTCTACATTACCATATACACATAATCTACAAGTTTGATTGTGTTTAGAGACGAATAGACATGATGTATTTATGCAGTCAAGGCAACAGTTGTATGCATAGCGTGCTAAAGAAACTACTTATTAGCGTACTGTAATATTGTCATAGCAAACAAATATTCCTTAAATTAATATCTTTTTTACTCGTTCTGCTGATATTAACCTTTAATTTTTTATGCATGGTTTCTGTAATAAAAATATTACATTCAAGGAATGCAAGCTTTTGCTGGCGCCTCGTCTGCGCAACAATTTGACGAAAGTTATTTACAATTTTATATCGTGTTTTAATCTCCAATGCGAAAGCATTTGGTAATGGTTTCGCTGCACGTATGGCATAATGGGTTAAGTGATCGTCGCGCCCTTTAGTACGGCATCGAGTGTTTGGGTTCGACCCCCACGTGAGATAACACTTTCTGTTATTCACATTTTGTTGTTTCCTATTACGGTCAGCCGCAATAAATAATTTTAATGAGATAAGATCATTCCGGCTAACCACATATTGCGTAGGAGCCCTTAACGTGGGAGATACAATTCATGAATATGACTGAGATGACTATGTGCTCTTATCATCTAAAGCATTTTAAAGCGCGAGTAAAATTTCAAAAAACATATATACGTTTATTTTTCTATAAACGCAAAAGTGTTTTCCGTAGAAAATTTTTCATTTTGAGCGCACTGGTCATGCTGTCAATATCAGATGAAGCAATTCTGTTGCTTCGGTTGCTTTGCATTCAGTTAAATTTGTTGGTTTAGCATTTGACGATGAAGCAAAATAGCATACTGAAAGAAACTCAGCTTGTCATGCAGTGAATTCGCAGAAATAGAATCTTCGAATGCTATTCATAAAAACTGTGCGCGCTGTGATTTTAAAGTTATAGTAAATCATAAGGTATTCAACTATAGGCTTAAAGCATACTTACTTCAGAAATGTTATTATCGCGTTAAGGAGTATATAAAAGACAAAAAATGAACATGAAATAGTAATGTGTGTCTTATGCATATAAAATAAAGTCTAATGTGTGCGAAATATTATTCTCAAATTTTGTTTAAATTTTCTTAGTTATTAAGTTCTTTCTTGTATATTTTATTTTCAACCCAAATGTATTTTGTTACGAAATAAATGTCTTATGCCTTATGTGCCTATCTAACAGGGTATGCAAGCGACTATCTACTACGTGTATTTTCTTTGCATTAATGAAATATTGTTCTAACGTTGTCCTGAAATAAATAAATGATCGTGATGTATACGTATTAAATTTATAAAGAGTAATGAATGTAGAGGAAGCGCGTGAGATTTGTAAGGATAGAAGCAAGTGGCGTTCTGTTGTCTCTGCCTACCCCGACGGGCAAAAGACGTGAGTATTTGTATTCGTATATATTTAAGTCAATATTTACTACAACCACTATTATGTGTCTTCTTATGTATTACCCTTACTCTCTTCAATAAGATTTTTCATTGCCTGCTAGCGTATTTTATTTCGTAACAGTCATCAAAAGGCGTCCACATCTTTCTTCGAACCACAAAGTTAGTCGACCGCACTTAAATTCGTTATACCAGCGATACCCGGTTCCTTAAAAGGGACGTTAGCCGTAAATTCTATTCGATATTTGAACCTTAACCATATGATTTTGGTTTTAGGCAATGTATGAAATAGTAATACTGATGCAGATTAATTTTTCAATGTGGCACGATATTACAAATTCCCACGACCGGACCATCCAAATATCACCTAAAGCGCTATTTAAAATTGGAGCTTTGGTATTTGTAGTTCTATATTTAATTTATAATGGACCAATGTAACATATATGACACATCTCTGGAATGATAAATTGCCACAATGCTTGACTTGACTATATGTTTTTTAATGCATAATTAAGATAAAAAATGTCTTGTACGCGTACAATTTCAACTGATCCAACAATATGAGGTAAATTATTAAATACATAGATAAGGATAATAATCCATCATAGTAATACAATTAGATAGCCTCAATTCATAATTAGCCACGTATCTGCTTTGACAGAGCTAATATTTAATTATTTGCCGATTACATTCTCTAGGTTTTATGTAAATTATATAAAAAAAGGAATTACGTAACGTATAAAAGTCATTCCTCCTTACGTAGGTCGACATGTTAAGCCGTCGGACACGTCTGTCGTGAACATGGTATTACAGTCGATACAGGAACCTTGAATTGACATGGATGATAATATCTGCAATACCTTTTTTATTGTCCTTGTGGAATTTAGTATGATATCCAACTCAAAATACTATACATCCATTGGCTAATATTTAAATCGTTACCTTATTGTAAAATGTTTGGACCGAAAATATGCCGTTGGCTTACTCTGCTGTACAAAAGTAGGCATAAAGATATGCTTGGTTCGGTGAACGAAAAATATTTTTAGGCCAGAATGAAAATGACAAAAAAAAAGCATTTTTGTTATACCTACCAGGCAATTTAAGCATAAATGTGTATACAGATTGTGAGCTTATGGTACTTGTATAGAGAATATTCTACTCTTATAAAATCAAAACGAGCTATTAGTCGATCCCACCCGTACAAATCCAAGGTTAGCCGCTACTTAAGTATAAATATTTATACTTCATCTGCGTCCTCGGCTTATTTTTCCTAACCTATTTCGTTTACCTGCTTTAACTGATTCGGTGTAATATAAGTTTCTTTCGTCTGAATGGTGGAACCATCACAGTGCGAGAGGTGTGACTTTTTTAAATGGTTGCCCACATAATGTCAATTTTCACCTCCATGGCAATAAACTATTGTTGTACCAAATTTTCATCCGAAATCCTTGAACAGTTTTTCTACGATTTAAAATCAGTCTCCTGCAAATGCTTACAATCTAAAGGTAGCAGAATAAAGCCTTATATTTATTTTTATTACCCATTTTTCTCCGTCCGAGGCTTAGTAAAACAAATTAAATATATATTTTGTAAATATACTTTGTATATCAGTAAACATATATATCACTAGCTGTTTCCCGCGGATTCACCCGCGTCCTGATATAGCCTATGTTACTCGCAGATAATGTAGCTTTCTAATGGTGAAAGAATTTTTAAAATCGGTCCAGTAGTTTTTGAGTTTATTCATTACAAACAAAAGTACAAATTTTCCCTCTTTATAATATTAATGTAGATAATGGCGCAATAATCATTATATTGGATTCCATAGTTAGCCCTACAGGTCGGTGTACTCAATCAATATAATATTAATTTCATCGCTTGCAAACCTCGAGTAGCCGATTCTATTAAAACTTGTTTATTAGTAAAAGCTAATTAGGCATTAAGCTGTAATAATTTTGCTTGAAAATGTATAGTGTATTTTGCATAGTTCACACCCACCCACATACCAGTTAGCAACGAAACGTAGGTATAATTGAAAGAATGCTAGGTTACAAGTTTATATTTTAAGATCTTTAAAAATAGAGCACCTGTAAGAGAAATACTTACTATGCCACAAAGGACTTAACAAGAATTGAAGCAATGGACATAACGGACAACCACAATAAACTATGTTTTGCGTATCGCTCATACATTTACAAACATGAGCAATGCCTATAAAAACAATGTAATTGAAACTCTTTTTAGGTGTGGACAAGATTTCAGCTCTGTAGCGGCAGGGTGGGCAGGTAGATAACTAGACATGGAAAACTTACAAGTGTTTATATTAGTATCATTATTTTAGTTGACATATCGTAGAAAATTTGATTGGGTTTTGTTTTTGTTTTCTTACAAGCTGCTTTATTTTTAATACAAAGTAATTAATTATCACGAACTTTATAAGCTAGCTTATATCAAACTACTGCGACCACAAAACTTACTTCCTTAGCCTGATGGCTTCGCCTCAACTCATTAATCTAAGTATTCCTAGTGACAATATTAATAAAGTATCATGACTCTTCGTTTTAATTCATCATAGCATTGACTTTGATGGTTTTTGATTAATACAGCGTCTGCCCTTTCCCAAGTTGTATAACAAAAGTGGTGATTTATTTTTTTTGCTCTAACGATTATTACGTACCTAATAATATACATTTTACTATGAATACCTAATGCATATCATTAGAAACATCACTACATATTATAAAACGAAGTCAGTTTTGTGTCTGTCTGCCCCTATGTATGCTTAGATCTTAAAAAACTACGCAACAGATTTTAATACGGATTTTTTTTTATAGATAGAATGATTCAAGAGAAAGGTTTATATGTACAACTAGAGGACGCCAGCAGCTACGCCTGCATTTTTTTTTAATTTACCCGTTTTGGCCTATCCCGTGGGAATTTCGGGAAATCCCTTCTTAGTGCACCCCTAGGGTCCCCAAGGA
Organism: Euclidia mi; assembly: GCA_944739405.2. Taxonomy (NCBI): domain Eukaryota; kingdom Metazoa; phylum Arthropoda; class Insecta; order Lepidoptera; family Erebidae; genus Euclidia; species Euclidia mi. The sequence goes on along the minus strand of OX123185.2, from coordinate 39,750,240 downwards.
ACATACATGCCAAATTTCAGCTCCCTGCGCCCAATAGTTTCGGCTGTAGCGTGTCTGTCATTCAGTCAGTAACGCAAGGATTTTATATATTAAGATTAATGCGGGCGAAGCCACTGGCGACGTCAAGTCTAATAATAAAAAGGACTTATATTTACGCCTAAACTACTATCATAATATAATTATGGGTTGAAAAAATTAGGAGTCTAGTGCTAAACTATTATTGAGCAAGTCTGCATAAATATATGAAAAACAGCATTTGAAAACGATTGGGTGAAAAATTTGATACGAATCAAAAGTTTATAAAAATCTTGCGTTATTGGCGGCCAGACAACGCACCGAAAATACGGGTCGTAAGAAGCTGAAATTTGGCATATATGTTCATTGGAAAGTGTAGGGGAACACTAAGAGAGGTAATCTGTAAATTCCCCTCTAAAGGGAGTAAAATGTCCCACGGGAGTGGAGCCGCATCCGCAGTCTAGAACAATTAACAACAAAAACAAACAACATATTTACTTTGAAATTGCGAGCAATACAGTTCAAGGAGATCTGATTCTTTGCTTGATAGATACCTACTAATTAATCTTCTGGGCTGGTGACAGAAGGCCTGGGAGCCCGGAAACCGGTTTACCTAATTATGGTGTCCCTCCGAAGTGACCGAGCTTGGTAAGGACTCGCCTCTTACGCGTCTGCAACTCTCACATGCACGCAGAGGCGAACCGCGTGACAGCATACACACTCACTTAGATTCAATACGGCAGCTTACTACCGTAGGTGTAAACATTATGTATAAAATTACTTTTTATAACATATATATAGCCATAGTGCATAGTGTTCCCACCAAGTACTTAGGGTCCCAAGCCAACCTCACCTGCAAGTGGTGCACCTGCCGATCAACGGACGAGGCTCTGGCAAACAAAATATCCCGATAAGCGGCAATAGGCTCGCCACCTATTACGTGGGATCAAAACACTGGCGAAAAGTGGGCGTTTAATATGCCTCTGCCTACCCTTTCGGGGAAACAGGCGTGAGTCTATGTATGTATGTATGTATGTATATATAGCCATAGAAGGCTTTTTTTCATATTACACATCTAAGGAGTTAAATAGGGGTTAACCGTTGAGGAATGCGTGAAGCCGAGGGTGATTGCTAGTTACCAATATTTACTAAAGTAATATTTTTAAGACTCCTGCCATCGTCCAGAATTCATATTTTTATTAAATCGACCTAGAAATTGAACTTGAGCCATCACGAAGGTCCACTAGCGCAAACACGAACTTATTATGTCTCAATGCCAACAAGACAATACAAACTTATGGCACGGATCCAATGAAGCAGATTGAGACGTGACGATACACCACCAGTATTATTGCAAATAAGGTCTCACTACAAACAAATATGATGAAAATATTTCCAGATATTTCCAGTGTAATTTATAAGAACATCGCTCTTAATGTATATTAGATCCCTCCTAACATTATCAATGAAAAAGTAAGTGTACTTATTTCTAATTTTCACGTGATGACTGCTAAACGACATTTGAGTAATTTTGGCGTAAAAACTGATTAGACCTTAAAGAGAGAAGACTTACCTTGCAGAGATAAAACTTGAATGACATTTACTACGGAGGAATTTCTATTTTTGTAATGGGTTCAAATAACTATGACTTTTTATATGTTTCCTGATCTTCCGCATGCAAAGCCAAGGGCATAAGCTAGTAAGTTATACACTGTGTGTGTGCCTAGTGGAGATACGCACAGACTGCCATGCAGAGGGCATCGGGTTCAAATCCACGGGGCGCACCTCTGACTTTTCGAAGTTATTTGCGAATTGCATTTTTAATTATCGCTTGCCCCATGCCTCTCTGAGAGCACGTTAGACCAGTATCCGTTTATTTGATTTGATAATCTCAACTCAGCTATCGCGGCCTCCATCGTATATTAAACATCATACTAGATAAAAGAAATTGAAATAAACAATTTTCAAATAAATTATGTATGTGTAGGTACACATACATAATTTTTTTGAAAATTGTTTATTTCAATTTCTTTTGAAGAAACTTAATTTTAATTTTACAGTGAGAGACTTTCTTACCCAGTTTTATTATTACGATTCTCTTAACGATGGCACTATCAAAATACCCTTAGCTCACTCTATTCTATTTTTAAACACCTTAATATCTTCTTTATTATTTATTCAGCCGCTGTACATTAACTCAGCTCTATAGACCACTTCTTACTTAGCCAACGGCATGGCTAATAAAGAAGCTCTGAAAACCATACTCACCGCAAGAGCACAACTTAAGCTTATTTGGCTACTATTAGCATGAAATATTTCCCAAAGAGCTGCTTCATATTTGAGCGAAGATTCTAGAATATCCAATATTTAAAGTTCCAATGTTGTGAATAAAAAGGCTTATAAAAGCAAATGCATTGTTTAAGCTACCACTATTTATTGATCTCGATAATCAGAAACATAATATAAATATTATTCCCATTTCATGCAGCTAGTAATGTCCAGGTACAATAATCCTTAATGTTCGTAGCAAACAGGTGCTACTACAACTCCATTAACGGGGGTAATAGCAAAATGACCGATCCGTATATATACATCATAATTATGTCCATCGTTAATGATGAAAGCCCATGGACAATATGAATGCAGTTGCAGGATGTTGTGTTCAGTGATACCAAATTTCAAAATTAATACGACAATGAAGGAAGAGGCTTGCACCCAACTGGGCCATCATCACCACAAAACTAATCAAGGTGAGTAAATTGAATTTAATATTGCAAGCGACCGTCGTCGCCCGTGCCCGCGGAGAATCGCGACGACATGCCATGTAGATTATGATTTATGACTCCGGTGTAATAATAATTGTGCTCCTAATTTTGTATTTGAACAATACCTGCGGGTTTTCCAATTAATTCACCTATTAAACTCGGCTGGCCGTGATACAATTTTTAATTGATTTTTCAAATTGAAAGGTATGATATATTTCAGCGATGTCAGTCACGTGTACGTAAGTACATTTGGAAGCAACATACCTATTGTATTGACGTAATTGATGTTTTCTCTTAATCCGTTTTCGTTATTTGATGTTCACGACTGTTCATGTATTTGTAAAAGGAAAAATAAATATTCAACAATTGTGTCAGAGTTTAGAAGAACGAACAATGTTGCATCTTAAATATTTACAATGATGGCTGTGTTTAACGGTATTTATGTGCAAATAAGATGTACGGTAAATGAAGAAGTATCTTCAAGTGTTGAGTTCGAAGGGCGTATTTGATTAAACACTAGGCATTATTTATTTGCGCGTGGGTATAAGCGCAGTTTTCATTATTTTTTCAAGTTTTCATGAAGCTTTAATTTTGTAACAGAGCAACGAAAATTACTTTTAAGACTTTTGGCTTGGCTTCATATTATTTGAATGTTGTTACTATTATGGTGACGGGAAAAATAGGCATGTTTTTAAAAAACAAAATTACTGGTTTTCAAGTATCGCAAAGGTCCGGAGAATGTCCCACCCGTGCTGTTACACGGCACACCCGTCGCTAGAGTAGGAGAGTTTAAGTACTTAGGTCATATTTTAACCGATACTCTAAAGGATGATAATGACATAGAACGTGAGCGCAGGGCTTTGGCTGTTAGGTGTAACATGCTTGCGCGTAGATTTGCGCGGTGCAGTGAGGAGGTCAAAATTACGTTGTTCAGGGCATATTGCCAAAATTTTTATACATGCCAGCTTTGGACTAACTTCACTAGGAAAGCGTATAGTACGATAAGAATACAATATAATGACGCTTTTCGTATACTAGTGAGATTACCGCGATACTACAGTGCGTCGAGCATGTTCGCCTCGGCTGGAGTCCCTGATTTCTTTGCAATAATGAGAACCCGGGTAGCATCTTTCTGGGATCGGATACGCACATCACAGAATTCAATTCTTGGTACGATGTCTGAGTACTGGGATAATCCTATTCTAAGGTACTGGTTGTCTTTGCATCGCGACGCGAACAAGAAATAAAACTGTGATCAATTGAAAATTATAAGCCGCGAATTTTCAATTTTTGTTTTTGTTTTTGACATAATAAGATAATGTGTAGGATTTCTTTTTTGTTTGTAATAATAATGTTTAATAGGTACTTTAGGTTTTTTTTATATTAATGACTAATGTAATGCTTCGATTGTCTGTAGTGATTTTAAATGTATTTATTTAGTAATGTGTTTTATTGCGAATGATTATATTATTTGTTATGTTTCTATGATATTTAAAGTGTCCATATGTTTAATTATTGTAATTGTGTTATGAAATTATGAGTGTATGCTCGAAATAAATGATTTATTTATTATTATTTTAGTCACTTAGTCGAAAGTTCTCGTAGCGGGTCTCCTTTCACTACTCATAGTTGAGTTGGAGCGTGGTGGAGAGTGTGTGCAAGTCTAGAACTAAATTAGGCATATGCACTAAAACCACCGCGGTTTCATCGATCTCCCTCGGTGGCCAGGTCATGTGAATCTAAAATAGTCCAGTATGGCGAGTGTGCTCCCACGGGAATTGGTGCGCAAAAGCATGGTCTTTCCCTAACCAAAGCAAAGATCCTTCTACATAAGGATGTCGACACCCTGTAAATTAGTAGCTCATCCGCTTTCGCTGAGGTGATTGAGTAACAGTAATTTTTGCAGATTGTCTTACTTTATTTTATGTCCTCATGAAACTGCTTTTTCGTAACTAAATATTTTTCTGAATGTCTATAAAGTCAATCTATCAAACTCAACTATTATATTAAAGGTGCAGTGCTGGATATACTTACTTATTCGTATTTTGTTTGTAAATTCAAATAATAAGTATACCTATAATTAAGTAGTCCACTTATTTTCTAATCCTAAAATATTGGATATGATCAGAGAAGAATAGTAGGTACATAGGTAAAATAACTTGTACTTAGCTAATACCGATTTTACAGCTTTACAATTACATTGAAATCCACATCACGTTCATCATCTCTCTGTTAATAGTACCAGATTGGATTTCCTTTTGATTGTCAAGTCCGTATTGAAAAGGTAGATGAACCGTCACAGAAATGAAGTTATCGTATTTTTTATTAAAATAAACATGAATTTTGATGACGGTGTAAACAACATAAACAGTAGATAACTTGCTTTTTATAAAAAGATACTGACAGCATATTGAGAGTGAAGAAAACATATGTACATATGTTCTGTTATATAACAGTAATGAAAAAAATGCAACAGCACGAAAGGATATAATAATAAAATATACATAAATACATACATACATACATAGACTCACGCCTGTTTCCCGGAGGGGAAGGCAGAGACTACGGAACGCCATTTGCAACGATCCTGACATACCTCACTTGCTTCACTCACTCCCATCAAGTTTCTCATGCATGCTCTTCTGTTAAGGGTACTTATGACTTGTCCTTTTTTCAGGATGTCTCCAATCTCGTCAGAGAACGTTCTTCTAGGTCTTCCCCTTTGTCCTGTCCCATTCACACTAGCCTGATATATCTCCATCCATCCTCTCCATGTGCCCAAACCATCTTAACATGCCTTTCTCAATGCTTGTCACTACATCTTCTTTTACCCCACACCACTCTCGTATCACACAATTCTTTACTCTGTCGGTCAAAGACACACCACACATACTTCTCAGTGCTCTCATTTCTACAGCATTTATTCTACTTTCAAATTTCTTCTGCCATACCCAACTTTCACTACCATACATAAGGGTAGGCACTAATACACCTCTATGTACAGCCAAACGTGCCTTTTTGGACACGTTTTGACTGTTCATAAATGCCTTCAGAGCTTCATTCACACTATTACCTGTATTAACTCTCCCTTCAATATCTGCTTCATTCTTACCATCTCTTGTAAACAACGTACCTAAGTAAACAAACTCATTCACTTGTTCCACTCGCTGTCCATTTAAACATTACAAGCCGTAACGCATTCCTCCTTTTCAAAAACCATAACTTTCGTTTTACTTACATTCACTTTCATTCCTTTCCTTTCTAACGCACGATGCATGATTGTTACCATCTCCTGCAACTCCTCTGTTGAAGATGCAAGTATAACCTGATCATCAGCATAAAGGAGGCATTTGACGAGTAACCCATTCATCCTTAATCCGCAGTCACTATGTTTTAAATCTTGCAAACAACTGTCCATGAAGAGGTTAAACAGCCACGGCGACGCTACACATCCCTGTCTAACACCTTTATCGATGGTAAACCAGTCAGTGTATGCCCCGTTTATCCTCACACAAGCTCTAGAATCCTCATAAAGGGATTTAAGAGCTCGAATGAGGCTGCTGTCCACCCCATTCATTGACAGCACCGACCACATTTCATTCCTCACCACTTGATCGTAAGCCTTTTCCAAATCCACGAATGCGCAATAGACCTTTTGACCTTTGGCCAAAAATTTTCTGGGTATGCTTCGCAAGGAAAAAACCTGATCCGTGTATCCCATACCCTTTCGGAATCCCGCTTGTACATCCCATATTTTCTTGTCGGTTACTTCCATAACTCTTTCAATAAGTACCTTTGCATACAATTTGCCAACAATGCTGAGAAGGCTAATGCCTCTATAGTTTTTGCAGTCTTGTTGCGAGCCTTTTCCTTTATAAAGAGGCACAACTACAGCTGTGGTCCAGTCATTAGGTACTCGGCCGGTGTTCCAACACAAATTATATAACCGCTGCAACTGACCAACTATGATGCCCTGTCCAGCCTTCAGCATTTCGACTGCAATCCTATCATATCCTGCAGCCTCACCTACTTTCATACTTCCCAGTGCCTTCACGATCTCATCCACGCCAATAACGCTTTCATCATTGCTACCATTACAATTCACTTCAGCTATCGATGTCTCTATCGCCATTCTTTCAAAATACTCTTTCCATCTCTTCAGCACGCACAATTTACCATTTACTATACTTCCATTCTCGTCTCTGATGGATGTGTGTTCTGAGGATTGATTTCTACCTCGAACTGCACGAACGGATTTCCAGAAAAACTTAATGTTCCTCTGGAAATCGTCAGATAATCTGCTATCAAACTCATCTTTCTTTTCCTCTTTTTTCCTTTTAACCATTTCTTTCACTATTCTTTTTGACCTAACAAACTCTTTTGCTTCATCTATGTCTACACTCGTTGCTTTTCCCATTCTTTTATTTGCTCTGGCAGCCAACTAATCTGACCAAGCTTTCTTTTTCTCTGACACTGCTGATTGATTGTACATCCTTGTCCCACCATGTATTCTTAACCTTTCGTATTTTCCTTCTCTTGATCATATCACATACTTCAGACGCTACACATACTACCTCTTCTTTAAAGGCCTGCCATAATTCTTCCATATCACTTATGCCATCGAATCTCTCAAATCTTGCTATCAATCTTTGTTTATACTCATCTTTCACATCTTTCTCTTGTAGATTTTCTACTTTTATTCTTTCCAAGACCCTATTTTCATTACGCTCTCGGTGTCGCCATCCTTTGAAGAGCCCACTTATCCGGCTCAACACCAAGAAGTGGTCTGTGTGGATGCCGATCCCTCGATATACTCTTGTATCCAACACATTCTTTCTCAATCGTTCATCTACTATCACAAAATCAATCATACTTCTTCTAACATTTTTCGCCACATATGTATACTTTTATGATCAAACATGGTGTTTGTCACACAAAGGCTCCACTCCAAACAAATCTCAAGCAGTGCTTTTCCATTTTCGTTCACACTCTCATCACCAAATGCACCTAACACACTTTCAAATCCATCTCGCTTTACTCCCACCCATCCATTGAAATCCCCTAACAAGATCAATCTTTCATTATCCTTGAAGTTCCTCAAAATCTCTCTTAAACTCTCCCAAAACTCCTGCCTTTCGTCTTGCTCATGTTGTGACATAACCGTAACTATATTGACCGAGTTGTACACCCCCACAATAAAGAGACGAGTATGTCCTGCTTTCATTCTCATCCACAGTAGCCTAGCATTTACACATTCAAACTCTTTTACGCACTCATTCATTCGCGCAGACAGTACTACACCAACTCCCTTACAGGCTCTGGTGGTACTATCTACCCCAGACCAATACGCCGTATATGCACCATGCTTGGTGGCGTCACACCCTTTTCTTTTTGTTTCATTCACACAAAGAACATCAATCTTTCTATCATCCATCATCTGACATACTTCATCCAATTTTCCGTTCATTCCTCCACCAACATTCAATGTTGCAAACCTGCTTTCCGTAGGCCGCTTTTCGCCCTCGCGGGAAACGAGACGTGACGGGTTGCGAACCGCGTCGCCGCCGTATGGAGAAGAATAAATTTTTGTTCCCATAGCGTTCCCACGAGATTTAGGGATCTAGACGGTCCATCCCCGCAGAGCCCTTTACGGGGGTAAGGCAGAATATCAGCTGTGCCCTGTGACCACCAACACAGGCACCCTCCGTTTACGACCAGCTTGCCCTCTGGCCACGAATCCCTCGGCACGGGTCGGTTCACACCTTAGATCGGGGTTTTGTTTCGGGTATGCTCCCTGAAAGTTGGTTTAAATTCGGAGTTTTCCTTCTCCTTCAAAATATCCATGATTTATTTGTGTACCGCTGATTCATAACAGCCAATTCATAATAATGTAAAGCCCATTTTTGGCTTTATTATTTAAATTACCATTTTGATAAAGTGACTTTTCTTATATGACAATATAACTCAATGAAATAAATTGTAGCGTCATTTTATTATACCCACCACAATATACGAGTATAATTATTGTGCTTATTATTAAAATCTTAAAAGTAATTGGAATTTGTAAAACTTACAATGTGTTACATATAATTTAATCAAATTAATAACACGGCGAATAAAAAGTAATATTTGCCTAAATAATAATTGTAATTCTTTAGAATTGTAATTCTTCCTTATTGTGTAAAAACTGATTGACTGACTTTAATTACATTCAAAGTTCCTATTTGAGTTCAAAAGGGGTAGTAGTTTATGGATTTCTATATTTTACGCTCCATCAAGTGGTTTTAAGTATTATTGTTGACACTTTGCCTAAAATAAAAGCAGTTACCCAATGTTTCCATTTCGGAAATTAGAATACAACAACCTCTTTTTACAAACAGCGCTTTAAAGTTAGACGGTTCGAGACGGCTGCAACCTGGCGGTTGTCATGCGGCATAACGATGCTTAGGTATTCTAGGTAAAAGCGATCGTGCGAGAACAGTGCGGTACACCTCCGTGAAATTGTTTCATTTAAATAATAATTAAAATAGGCAAAGGAAAACGTACACAATGATCGCATAGGTGATAAAAATGAATACTCAATTTTATCTACTTATTGCGGTTGTGTACAAATGCATGATTTTGCACTCCTAGTAACACAGAATAAAAATGTTGCTGTTCATTATATAGCCTATAGCCTTCCTCGATAAATGAGCTATCTAAAATCTGAAAGAATTTTCAAATCGGACCAGTAGTACCTAAGATTAGCGCGTTCAAGGAAACAAACAAACAAACTCTTCAGTTTTATATACCTACGAGAATTTGATATTTATTGTAAATTCTTTCCTGATAGTCACAACAGTTACACAATGTTTTCATTTCAGAATTTATAATACGATAACCTCTTTTCACAAACGGCGCTTCAAGATTAGACGTGTCGGCTGCAACCTGCGGTTGTCATATAATATGTAAAAAAAAAATGTTAAGAATCATCGCATACGTGGTGAAAAATCATTTCTCAATTAGGTATGTTTAGTTATTGCGCTTTGTGTGTAAATTCTTGATTCTGCACTCTCAGTCACATATCAGTCTATGTAAGCGTTATTTTGTAGCAACCTGCGATTAACACATAATTAAAATGTTGCTGTTAGTAGTGCGTACTCACTATAGGCACAGTGTTAATTTTTAATTGTAGTGTATATTTATTAATTAATTAAATTGCACTTTTGAGTATTTTTTATTTTGCCTTCAAATAGTTGCTAATGGTCAAGTAATTTCAAATGCTAGATTTTAAAATTTCAAGAGCTTGTAAGTATAACAAGAGAATTGAACAATATCGAATAATCTAGAATACTGAAGTTTATCTGGAATAATATGCTGTTGGTACGTCGTCCCCGTCACTGGCTCATTCATTCTGTATTCAGATAGTTTAATTGCGATGTTGTCCTGCATTTATAATGCAAGGAACGTCTCATTCCGATAAAACGCTACTTCGCTGTGGCCGCCATGTAGCATTAAGCCAAGACAAACTTTTATTTACCATTTTGAAATCAAATTAGAAGTGGTTTGTTTATTGTTTTGTGGATACATTCTGTTGTTCCTTGCTGCATTAGCTTTATAATATACAAGGGACCCGCCCCGGCTTCGCACGCTTCGCAATGCTTATAAGGCATGTATTATACATATAAACCTTCCTCTTGAATCACTCTATCTACTTAAAAAAAAAACGCTTCAAAACCCGTTGCGTAGTTTTAAAGATGTAAGCATACATAGGGACAGACAGACAGAAGATAGACTTTGTTTTATTTTTATCCAACTACGGCAAAGCCAAAGGAGGGTTATGATTTTATACTATGTAGTGATAGTGAAGACCTCAACTACACCCGCATAAATCATTTTTCAACTGGAGTTCCAACTAAAAAACATAAACTTTTTGCTAGCCCGTGAGAATTTCAGGAAATCGCTTCTTATATTATTGCTCCTTACACCTAATTGTGCCGGTTGTATTTCTGTCCAAGTGTACAAGCGAAACGGAATAGACTTGCATAATTATTTTACAAAATTATTCCGTTGTTTGAAAGTACTGTCTATATCTAGATATAATCTTAAGCAAAATATTATTTTTCAGTTAGTATATATATTCAGTCATTGATCTTTATTTAATTATATTACCTTGTCGTACCTGTCCTTCAAGAAACAATTTCAGATTTTTTGCGATTTTAGTTAAAAGCATTATGAGTGGATGGATTTACATCATATTTTAATGCAAAGGATGAAGGGAGTTCTACGTATAATAGCTTTTATAAGTTTGACTTAATATTCTGTCTCACAGGTAAGGTAAGTACTGCAACTTTGGTAGCTAGGCGGGTTGTACTATTTACTGATGTAAATGTTAATAAACTTGTAACTATTTTCAGAACGCCATGTCATACTGACCATGAATTTCTTTGGCAGCGATTGTTGAGAAAAAGCCGGGTCAATTAAAAGTATCATGACAATATGTAAGTAAAGATTAATTTGTTCTGTAAATAGGTACACTTTCTTATTCTGTGTGGAACATAAGAATAGACATAAAGTAGCAGGAACTTACTACCGCCTACAAACACTTATATTTCATTAGAGAGATTCAGAGTACGGGTTTTCTACGAATTGCTTATTATATTTATGAAGTTACCCGTTTATGAAATCAAACTTAAATAAAGCTTAAAAATTACCTTTATAATTTCCATTCATATTTTTATTCAATAAACTTGCTTATCCCTTGGTTACATTCGCTTCATTTAAAGTTTCTACTCCGCACTCATGACTCATAACGTGATAATATAATTATACCCTTCCTCGACTATCCAACACAAAAATAATTATTCAAATCGAGTGAGTAGTATTAGTAGTTTAGAGGTTTTTGAGAGGTTTAAATTCATAACATTGTGCACTTTTTTATATATTGGACAGTTGTTTTATCGCGCGGGTAGTCGCGCATGGGACGAAAAGACCCAGAACTCTAGTTTTTGTACCATAACTATGTTTGAATAAGTTTATTCGTGTCGACGCGCTAGGTACCTTCATGTAGCTTTACAGGCTACCCACACACTCAGCCAGCTTGCGCGACGTGATGTGTAAGTGTATTTTTCCATTGCAAAAATATTCTCTTCATTTAAATATTTCTTTGTCAATGTGTTACGAAATCTATAGAATGACCAAAAATTATAAATATTTTAGAAAAAGAATACATTGAAGGAGAGATTTCATCCAAAATTAAAGACTATTGGGAAATTGTGACCAGGATTCAGATTGTTGTCAGAGTAGCTAAGACGAAGTTTCTGAGAACGATGAAGTTCCAAAGACTGCAGATTGTCGTTCCGGACTTCCGGCAATGTGTCTGCCAGTTTGCTATAAAGAAGACGCGACTTGAATCATGATGTGCCTCTGAGTTACGTCCGTCAAAGTTACTGCCTGGGTAGAAATGGAGCTCGTGAAGAAATGTTTGCGCACATAGTCACTATCATAAGCCAAGTTCAGGTTTTCTATCACCACATTGCCCTGGTATATACGAAACAAAGAAATACGGTAGAAAAGAAAAAACAGACAGACCGGCCTTGCCAGAGCCTTGTAATTTGCTCGGGTGATGTTCGATCTGCCCTTATTTTTGGGTCGGGTTGGAAAATCCTCATGGAGTCCCTCGGCTCTGGGGGAAGGGCGAAGGGGACTGTCAAACTCTTACTGACTAAAAACTAACCCGTGTTTCTAATGTACCCGTGTGTCGGAGGTTCGGGTATCACCGAAGCATTCCTCGCTACCCCCCGATGGTCAGGCGGGCCCCGAACAAAACCCCCTTGGTGGCGGATGAAGTTGTTGGGCTCCGCCGCCAAAACACTCAGCGGCCGCAGAGGATAGGGAGGACGGCAACCCGACAACACCGCATCTCCTCTTCCTCTGCGGCCCCACCGCAACGCAATAAATGGTGCGCCCCCATATTTGGTCGCGGGAGACAAGGTGCGCGGCAACGCAACACCGAAACGCCTCTCCTCCCGCGACCGCGCCGGACTGCGAGGGACAGAAGAACTGTCCCTCGCACCCGCCCCTTTGGACGCATCCTGCGCAGGCCTCCGTCAAGCCCATGCCGAGCGTCCCCTCTCGGGATCTCGCTTAGCTTCACCATGGTACTGAGCCCCCCCCCCCCACGACAAGGTGGAGAGCCCACGAGGGGGACGTTTGATCTGCCCTGCCAAAGAGGACTAAAAAAATCAAATGATGCCAATTTTGTTATAATTATATTTTTAGAGATCATATTTCATTTATGTGTATCAATTGCAATAAAATGACTAAGATTAGATTATTGTAGGATTGACAAAGGAAGAAAGAACGCTTACTTCATAAAAAAAATGTTATATGGAGCTTGATTGTAAAAAAATTGTTTGGTATAAGTATTTATAAAACTCCCTTATTTAAAAGTTAGTTGATCATATTATTAGATAATGAAAAAGAATTTAAGTGTTTCTAGATTAAATAAAAAAAGTTAAAGTGATTTTCTCGTTCATATATGATAAAAAGTAAAAAAAGTGTAGTGATCTTGTACTTTATGTTTAATTTTTGTCAAAATGATAAACATGTCCTATTTTTAAGTTTGATTCAGTATCCTTTTTCTAGTTTATTTTCAAATAATTCCGAAATTACATAATTTTTTTAAAAACAATGCATTCCTTATCCTGGTCTTTTTCGACAGTTGCGCGACTGTTGGTGTCTCAAAATGAGACGCAACTACCGGCGGGTTATTTATCCGTGACCATCTTTCTAATTTCTCGGCAACTTTTTTTTCACTGTAGCTACCCAAATTATAGCCTCATTGTCCGGCTCTTGAATAAGCAGATAGAGGTGTGTCGACTCACCCCTGCGGTGAGGGCCCACTCTAACCGCCGTGGTGTCCGTGAATATCCCGTAACGGATGGGTCACGGGAATACCGATTAGCATACTTTGACGCGAACCCGCCGTGATCAGCCGCGTTTTGTTTGCTTGAAAATGATTGACGAAGTTCGCCCCGTCGTTTCGTTTTCGCTACTTTGGAAGGCGCAAGAGACTACGCAAGGCCTCCATCACCTAGCGGCGGATGACAAGCAGCTTATTGTGAGCTGATTCATGATAGCGACACATGATGACAAGAGCACGATTACGACACGATTTAGCATGTTACAAAGGTACTTAGCTATAACAATGTCTCCTTATTTCCTAAAACAACGAAGGTTAATATCGAATCATCTATTTTGCCGCATGACTTCAACGTTTATAATCATACTAATATTAGAATGTGAATGTAAGTTTGTTTGTTAAGCTTTCACGCGATAACTACTCAACCGAACATCATGAAACTTTGTATACATATTCTTCAGGTTATTAGAAGTAACATAAGATACTTTGTATAAAAAATATTTTTACGAAAGATAAAAAAGCCACGCGAGCGGAGCCGTGGGCGACAGCTAGTATCCAAATACTTTGTGAATTTGAATGTGAAGTATAGTCAATAATTTTAGACAATCCACTTTAGAACTTTGCACAATTTTGAAAACGTTACTCAAATTCAATAATTTCAACGACGCGTGTCGGCATTCAAAAGTTCTTGTAACTAAAAATGGGCCCTACATTACGAGTTTTCGTGAAAGGTTCACATAATTTAAATATCAATTTTATTCTCGGGTAGGAAATTAAACAATGAATAAAAATTCAATCTGGTGTAACCGTCAAGCCTATTCCTTAATTCTACGTCCTATCAACTGACGATTTATTAATCCCGGGAAAGTCAACATTGTTATATATTCATTTGTATCGTTATGGTTGGATTAAACCCACTGATAAGGTTCGTGAGTTTTTGACGATTGGATTTTTTATACATTATCAATCATTTTTTCGTAGTAAGGCTATATTGGAAAGATAAATATACGTAGATTTAATCAATGTTCAGTTACAAAACCATCCTCTTTTTGATACAAGAAACATGACTCTCATATACCTCTCGTTCCTTACACAATAAGAATTTTAGTACCTATTCAGGTACTTATATTCTTTTAAATCTCATACCTACACATGTTATATTCATAATATGTGTATGTGATTTAAAACTGATCTAATGATCGTCGCTCGAATAAATTCTGAGAAGTATTAACTTTGCTCTTTTATTTGATAAATTGAATATTGTCCTTCCTTCTTCTTTCTTTTTTGTTTTCAGAACAAAACCCAAATGATTCTTTCTTGAGGCAAGAATTGGGACCGACACGATAGACTCAAGCCGCCTGACCCCGAAGAGAGAGGCAGAGGTGTTATATTACATTCACATTTTTAGGTTCCACGTAATATCGGACGAGCCTATAATTGCCGTTGCCGGTAAGTTGCCAGACTCAGTGCTGCAACTGTGAATCCGCAATAACTCAGTAACACTTTTCCCCACCCGGGAATCGAACCTGGGACCTCCTGATCTCACTGGCCCACTCATATCAGTAAAGGTTTGTAATATAAAATTCTAAGCATCTAAAATATATCAAGGGTTTTTATAATTTTTTTACGTTGGGTCGGTAACTTATATCGATGATATTTAATTTTCTTAGAAAATTTTATATTGTTTCTTTAAGAAAAAATAATATAAAATAATTTAAAGCGAAAATTTAACATAAAACTATACGTAAATATTTACTTATAATTTGAAACTAATATGGTTAAATGCAAAGAAATTATTTGGCCAACATTATCAAAAGATACAATATTCCAACTTAGATATTTAGTTATTTTTTTTAATTAATATGCAAAATCTTTGAATATGAATGTATTGCAGTTAAAGTCAAAGGTATTGTTTAGTGTATATTAATTAGTATGTGTCTGTGATAGTCTGTTATTTTAATTGAATAAGGATGTACTCGTATAACCGTTTTATTTTTTGAAACCTTTAAATTTTTGAGACGGAGAATCCATGTCACTTATTGTCGTTACCTCGGTGCACAATATAATTCAGGCAGCGATAGAATACCAACGGACTACTACGTAGAGGGTGTATCGGTTTCGAATGCTTCGGAGAGCACGTTACGCCGTCGGTCCCGGCTGGATCTTTGACAGTCGTTACGGAGTGTCACTACCCTCAAATAAACCGATACTGGTCTAAACCATAAAATATCGCTATAACTTTGGATTGCGCTGAACATGGCGCCATGGGAGGAAGACTGGACAGCTTCTGTACCCAGTGATCCTCCCGTAGGGCGTTTTTGGTTGGCAGTCGATGTGGTTTTTAGTGGTAACACCACATATTTCGGCTCTCATTTACCTAAGAGTCGGAGACCCGAAGGGATTTTCCACCTCGTAAAAAAAGCCCACTTAGCGGTTCTCGGGCTCCAAGGCGTGTATGTCTTGGATGCAACCGGGATAGCGCTAGCATGATGATGATGATCTCGGTGCACAATATGCTTTATCTTTATCAGTAATGATAAATGCTTTTTAAATAGGTCTCATATTGATACTTTAAAATATTTTTTGCGTTTTTTAAGCGTTTTATATCGTCCACTGTCAGGCATTAACGTAGTTTTGAAATCAATAATTCAAATTTATTGATTTATTGTACATTCTGTAGCTACAAAATCTGCAAGCTCATTTGTTACCTTTTGAGATTTATTATAAGGAACGCAATCTTTCACTTTTTTGGATTGCGATGGAAAACCTTCGTATAGAGGGCGACTCTCCCTTAGCTAGGTCCCAAATCAAACGAAGACTCGAAGTTGGAGTCCATTGGACCTGGCTAAACTAGTTTCCGGAGCTACACATACTCTCAACCAGACTCCCAATTCCACATTGATCAACAAGAGTCAACTTTGCATTTTGGAGAGAGACGCGCCGGATTATCACCACGACACCGATGTCATGTTATTTTCAATATTTTTTTAATTTTGAAATTATTTGAATCAATAGACAGTAATTCCAAAAATCTGATTCATAGGTATCACATGTTGATCGTAGTTTATATAAAAATCTTGCTATTGCCGCTTCATTCCATACAAAAGTTATTTATGAAAATAAGCACATCAGAGCGAAAAATATTATAAGCGAAGCCACCGTCACAAAAAGAGTTCATCACGGATTATACGTTCATGTAAAAAAACCTTCTTAAAAATGAAAAGCAAAACGTAGGTATCTATATCATATTGTATCGTTACCTCACTGCACAATATCAAATTTACTTTTGCTACATCAGCAAAACTTTGCCGTTGAAGTTTTGGAAGTTTAGTTATAAAGTTGCAATATATTACCACAATATTCGGGTTAATATTAACTTATAGGGTTTAGTGAGGTGACACTAACTTACAGAGCAAGTTAAGGATGTTCGTGTATCGACAAATAAATAGATGCGTTGTTTGTTTTAGGAATGTTCTAGCATGTAATATTATTAACAAGTAATAATGCTTGCGCCTGTCATTCGCAAACATTGATCAGCGTATCTTTGGTGTAATTAGTATTGTGTGATTGTCAGAGTACGAATAGTTACGTAAGTTGTAAGTGCCTGGTGATTTCGCTTGCATACTAAAAGGAACCTGCTTTAGTTAAATGTTTATGCATGAATGTAGCCTGCTGTCACTATCCTTACTTACTTAAAGTTTCTGAACATTCAGAGGGCGGGCAACAGTCGCGTGTCAACATGACGCAGGTCACCAGTAATTACCTACTTTCGCCAATATAAACAAAACGGTTACACGAAACAGAGTAACATCAATATTTTTCCAACAAAGCTACTATACGAAGACTTACTGGTAATCCGGTACGTAATTACGTGATCGGCAGTTGAGCTAGTAAGTAATCACATTATACGGTCGTTGTATCATTTCTAATCAATCAATTTCAAAAGACACTTTGCTAAGATAATTGGGTGTGGTATTTAGCAATAATACTTAGTCAGTAACGTATTAGATAATTTATACAGCTATACATTACAAAACAGCTACGGTTCATGTCGAAATTAATAAGGAAGTAATTAAACTCCAAGGTTAGACGCGAATAAACAGAAAATAGCGATTTTAATTATCGACTTCTCGCGTCAACATCACGTACCCGCTTGTCTTAAAGTCATTTATAAAAGACCAACACACAAGCACTCCGATTATGGAACAACAAAGTCGAAGTTCCTTAATTTGTGTTCGAGTGTACTTATAATAAAGTAAAGTGGTGTGTGAATTTACGAAAGAAATTTGTTCCCCATCAAATGATTTTAGGCCTTACCATCCTGAAATTTGGGTCTATAGTTTGATATGTGTGAATTTCGTAGGTTTCTGAGGTACGGCCCATATTATGGGTATACAAAAGAGCTTTTGATGCCAGTTAATTAGTTGAACAGTTAGTTTTGTAAGGTACCCGCACGGTGAGGTGCAAACCTTTTGGCACAATTGTTGTACATAAATAAAAAGCAAAATTAATTATATAGCAAGTATTTTGAAACACCACACAAACGTATACACACATAAATATAATGGCGGTGACAAGATGGCCAAGTAAGTTATGTTAGTTATTGTATGTGTATTGCTCTAAAATAGGCTTGAGAATTTGATTGCCGGCTACTAAAGGGCCTAATGGTATTGCCCGATATCTAAATCTATAAAATATACTTAGTCGTTATAATGCGAAACTTTATTTATTTTCCAAACAAAATCAACTATATATATTACATAAGAAGCAACTTAATTATGTCCTAAAATTAAAATAAGCCTATTTAATATATACAATACGAAAAATAAATTAAAATTAAATTTAGAAGGCGTCATGGAAGTCATCCGCATCGCAGTCAATCGGAAGCGTGCCCAGAAGACTGGCGGCATTGCCTCGTTGTATAGCAATGCTTATCTTTTGTGCTAAATACGTGCCAGCCCTCTGGTCACCCGAGGCGTCGATCATTCTCTTTGCGAGATCCCTAAAAAGGGATCTCGCACTTGGACCCCATGGCCCCAAGGTTTCGACCCCAAACGGCTCAAACACATAATCTCCTACAAGATTTACGTATTTGCGCCGTTTGAGGGTCTCTGCTGAAGCAGCAGCACAACCTGCTGTGCTGGAAAGATGGGATGGCGCAAGGGTATCGACACATGTCGCGTCCCATACCAAAGGCCTACCCAGCTTCCACGGCAGTAAAGACATCCCGTCCGGTCTCTTGCCATCGTCGCGTGCCAAGCCCTGAGGTTCAAGTTGGGCTGGAACGCCAGCGGTGACAAGAGCACGGCGCAGAATGTCGTTGAGGTTGGCGTGTCGTGAAATACGACCCGCGCTCCTGCTGCATGACAGACCATGGTGACCAAGGCTATCGACAGCCTCTCCGCAGTGACAGCGATGCGGTATAATTAGGTTTCCTTAGAACATTCACAGAGCTACTGTAAAGCGAATTAGCAGAGGCTTAATCTATCAATGGACTGAGAATGTGGACTGATTGAGAGAAAAAGAATAGTATTGACTGACATCAACATACATGTAATAATTAAAAAACACTTATGTATCCGTGCAGACCACGGATACATAAGTGTTTTTTTAATTATTCATATACAGATCTGGACACAAGGTTAGGCTCGCCCCTTATTACGTGGGACCTAAAAATTTATGGCGAAATGTGTGTGTAATATTTACACCTCTGCCTACCCCTTCGGGGATACAGGCGTGAGACTATAAATAAATAAGATCTCGACCTAGTGCGCTACTTTGGTGGTACACCAAAGTAGCACTAGGTCAAAAACAATCTTAGACTGCAATAGTTGGGTTTCATGTCTAGCCGGTATTGTTAATATATGAACACATTTGCATTTCATTTATTTTCATCACTACACGTCAGGACCCTTTATAATACCCTCTACAGTACTCATATCTAATTACTCATAGACACAATATGTATCATAGTTTCATGCACGCACTATTGCACATATGCACGCACACATGATTGCAGTTGTACAAGCACGTACCTACATACATAGGTATAAAGCTTACATATATATTTATATTTCTATGAGAGCGTAGTAATGATGATATTAAATGTAAATACCTCCTAGATTTTGTAATATAAATGCTATTTATACAATAATACAATTGTATATATACACCGCTATTTTGTAATTATTACAAAAAATTTAACACAGCACTAAGTATCTTTAACTGATCATATTTATGTAGTTAAAAATAAAAACACTAAGTCCCAAACGAAGTCTGCGAGTGCCATATATAACGTTCTAAGTACTTTGAAGGGTAACTTGTATTTCAATACGCTAATTTTTCCAATGATAGACCTTAATTTGTTACAAATGTAATCCTTATGTGGGCCCCAGCAGAGTCTGCTATCAATTATTAACCCTAGGTATATATGCTTGTTGACCACCTCTAGTACTGGACATTGGCAACTAATAAATGAGCTATTATGTAGACAAGAATGTTCATGAGCTTTGACGGCTGGTACAGTACAGCTTTTATTGTGAGATGAACGTATGTAAACTATTTTTGTTTTAGATGCGTTAATCACCAGCCCAACGTCATGAGCCCATTTTACCCAAACACATAAGTTGGTTTTATTCTATTTGCAGAGCTTTCTGCGCCTCAAAAACGTTTTTGTGTGCATAGGGTTCCCACCAAGAACTTAGGGTCCCAAGCCAACCTCACCTGCAAGTGGTGCACCTGCCGATCAACGGACGACGAGGCTCTGGCAAACAAAATATCCCGATAAAAAAAATTGTTAGCCACCTAAGTAGTATAAAACAAAGGTGAAGACTCAATATCAAATGTTAAGGGTCTGAGCACACCACCGCTGCGGCAATCGTGGCACGAAACCGCTTCTGCCGTGTAAGCTTTGACGTCTTTTCTGCTTCTTCTTCTCGTGTCGATGGCAACACTTGTCATACGGTTTTAGCCCAGTAATCGGCAACGCATATCGCATTTGGCCTTGCTTGATACAAGTCGTCAAGTGTGCACGAGTCTGTGCTTGTGGTGCACGTCAGCATATGGCTCATTGTCTGTGGTGATACGCCGCAGTCGCACTTATTTTATTTTATGTACTGAAGATATGAAAATCTCTACCGCAATTACTACAAACCAGTCTGGTGCGGTCACATTATTCATTATTTATGTAGGTACTTTAATAATTAAACCAAATGTGTCAGAATAGACAGTTTTCCCTCTGATCCTCTAATCATAAAGTTATAAAGTCACGGTGCAACTATTGCGATTTCGTCACTTCACAGTTAAAAAGTGCTGAAGGCATAAACGAAAATTAAATGTTTTCCAATTACCGTACTTTTTTCGATACTGGTCTGTAATCATCGATATTTCTGGTAAGTATTTGCTTGTTATTCCTTTACGTTTATAAAACATATATATTGTAATTGACGTTTTAAATACAAATGAAAGAATTTTCCAGTACTCAGTAATATTAAATAATAATTTAATCGAGCAGTTTATTTAATCGTCGTTTCGTTGTCCTTTGGCACGGTAATATAATCTAACAGTAACTCGGCCGTTATATACCTACAGACGCGCCGTCTGTTCGTCACTGCGACACGGTGCGAGCTGTGGCACGATCGCAGCTGTGTGTACTTTAGGCACAGTCTAATGCGTGCTTTGCTCGAGGCGCGTAGGTATAACTCGAGTTTCGTGCGTTTGTAGGGAGTTACAATACTGTTTGATATTATTGGTTATAAACCGCTATTTTTTAATTAGTACAAAAACTTTAATGACAGATTAGCGAAGGTATTATAATCATATATGTGACGTAAGAATTTCATAATATCAATAAAGAGCAAAGTTATTATCATTTGTTTATTGTAGAAAATCTCACTTAAATCATAGTCATATTTTACAATCCATTCACTAATTCATTGATAATATTCCATCCTGCTCATTCGCATTCTCTCTGTCGCACTTATGATTTAGGTAGCCATAGAAAATAAAATGAAGAAAAATAATAAATGTAGGAGTTATTTTTTAATTTGGTAATTCTACCCTCTCCTTCATACTTCATTCGGGCTTAGGACCGGTAAAATTTATCGTTTAACAAGTAATTAAATACGGAGGTATGTAATTAGAAAGCAAACAAATATCAAAATAAAAGAAGGTGTTCAGGACTAAAAGAAAAGAGTAATTTTGGCGTATTTATGAAGTTAGAAACATCTGCTATTTACAAATATTATTTTATCATCATCATGTCAGCCTAGAGACGTCCACTGCTGGACATAGGCCTTCCTCAAGGTGTGTGGAGAACATAGACCGATTTTGAGCCACCCGCATCAAATTATTATTTACTTAAGTACGTATTATTTACTTAACTTACAAGTATTTCCATTGTCCTTCGAAATGTCCACCACCGTTGTCAAAAGCATCCAATATGCACTGTTTTAATTGTTTGACACTGACCGGCTCACTTTTGTACACTCACAATAAGATGTCCATGGGTACACAGCTGCACTCGCGATATTTCCACTCAAAAAGTACGCACGAATCATAGCTACATACTCCCGTGATATGAACTGATATGATAGGCCATCGCGTCGGGCAAACGTAGGCAAACAATTAACTTTTGCAACGAAATTAGATACGCTCACTTTTGCTAGCAATTTAGTACTGTTTGTCGCATCGTCGGGGCATGGTGCTGGCGCAGAGGGGCGGGCGGGAGGTGAATTTATCAATGGTTCATTTTACTATGATACTCGTAGTACTCGGGTCGGTCATAGTATTAGTATAGCATTTACCAATTATCACGTATTTTTGTGGACAGTTTTGAGACAGTTTTGGGACTTAGTGTTTTTATTTTTTAACTACACAAATATGATCAGTTAAAGATACTTAGTGCTGTGTTAAATTTTTTGTACTAATTACAAAAGAGCGGTGTATATATACAATTGTATTATTGTATAAATAGCATTTATATTACAAAATCTAGGAGGTATTTACATTTAATATCATCATTACTATGATGAAAGAAGAGCAGATGAAGAGCTCTCATAGAAATATAAATATATATGTAAGCTTTATACCTATGTATGTAGGTACGTGCTTGTACAACTGCAATCATGTGTAAATAGTTTCATGCACGCACTATTGCACATATGCACGCACACATGATTGCAGTTTGCTTTCTAATTACATACCTCCGTATTTAATTACTTGTTAAACGATAAATTTTATTGGTCCTAAGCCCGAATGAAATATGAAGGAGAGGGTAGAATTACCAAATTAAAAAATAACTACCTACATTTATTATTTTTCTTCATTTTATTTTCTATGGCTACCTAAATCATAAGTGTGACAGAGAG